>CATNWA010008193.1:0-15551 GCA_951230385.1 Staurois parvus | reverse complement strand
GAAGGGAAGAAAGCCTTTTTTATTTGAAAGGGGGGTTTACTTTTAATGTAAATTTTTTTTTTTGGAAGGGGGGAGGTATAGTAAATGGGGGTCCGGGGGGAGAGGGGATATAGTAAATGCGGGGTCCGGGGGGGGGAAAAAAGGGGTGGGGGGGAGGGATATAGTAAAAGCGGGTCGGGGGAGGGAAAAAATGGGGTTGGGGGGGATATAGGAATGGGGGGTTCCGGGGAGGGAAAAAAGGGGCCGGGGGACCGGGAATGGGGGGGGGAGAGGGGGGATATAGTGAATGGGGGTCCGTGGGGGGGGGGGGGCCGGGGGGGGGGTTTTATGAATGGGGGGGGTCCGGGGGAGGGGAAAAGGTTGGGGGTCCGGGGAGAGGGGGATTTGGTCGGGGTGGGGAGGTTAGTAAATGGGGGTGGGGGGAAGGGGGAATATGAATGGGGGGGGGGGGAGAGGGGGGATATATGAATGGGGGGTGGGGGGGGGTTGGAAGGGGGTGGGAGAGGGGGGATATAGTAAATGCGGGGTCGGGGAGAGGATATGTGAATGGGGGGCCCGGGGAGAGGCGATTTTTAAAAATGCGGGGGGGGTTTGGGGGGTGGGGGAGAGCGGATATAGTGAATGCCGGGCCCGGGGGGAGAGGGTTTTGTGAATGGGGCAGAGCGGTACAAGGCGGGGTGGTACATTTTTCCCCAAGTTTTTTTTAAGAATGCCCCTCAAAATTTTTTAAAAAATCCCCCTCCTCGATTAGAAAAAAATGGGGCGATCTACTCTATATGGAAATGTCACCGGGGGCCAAATTCCATTAATCAAAGTTCTTGGTTCAGGGGAGCCAATCAGAGGAGATGGGGCCGCAGGAGGGAGAGGGGAAAAGCTGGGTTTCAGCTGTGAAAAGAGGGCCATAAGGGGATCATTCCCGTAATTTTTGCCTCCCCCCCGTGAGATCACCCTCCCCACCCCCAACTGATTCACCCCGCTACCTCCTGGGCCCCCCTTGGGCCCGGGCCCCCCGTACGAAGGAGGTGGTACCCCCCTTATCCCAAGCCTGAATTGAGTGCTTTTCCCTGGGAGAGGGAGACTGTAGGGAGTAACTGCTGAAGTGCTGCCATGCTTTTTTTTGTGAATCTGCGGCCCTTTGCTAAATGTGACTGGGGCTGTGTAATGCCAAGGATTCTGGAATGATGTCCTGTAATGTGACTGTAATGCCCCCTTCCTGAATGCCATTAATAAAATGCACAAATATTTCTTGTGTGGACATTCCTTCCTTTTGGGTTAAAGGTCTATGACCTGGAAGTGTGTGGAGGCCTATGGCGGGCACAATATGGGGGAGGGTTCGGCCTTTGCTGGGGGGACAGGTTCTTGCAGGGGGAGCAGCCAACCACAAAAACCTCTCTTTCATGGGGGCCCCCCGGGATCCCAGTTAAGGTTTGTTCAATTTCACCCCCCCTTGGGGGGCCCTCGATAATCCAGCCCTACCTGACCTGAACCCCGGTCTCCACCAACCCCTACGGCCTCCTGCAACGATCCTATTGTCACCCCAAAACAATGCTTTTCAAGGGATGAATCCGTGAGACGAGAATCTGCAATCAGTCCACACACAAGATATTCCTCATTACTTATTACTTAACACCTTCAGCGTCCCGGTTCTAGAGCGATGATGGCGACGAGTCACTCCTTTCTTCTGAAGTTGGTGTCATATGGTGTCTCTGTTAGAAGGTGCCCACTCACAACGGCGGGGGTGGGGGGCAGAGGAAAAGTGGCAGCGAATTGTCACCGGCTGTTTCCACGGGAAAAGCCGATGACAGATCACTAACCTAACCCACTGCCAGTGGTCATTGTGACCAATCAACTAACAGAGCACATGATAATTGTATACAATGGATGGCGTTCCTATCATGCCCATCCTTGTATACAATTGTGTTGTTAGCTGTGATTGGTCACTGCGGTCCACATGGTACTAGGACAAGGGCCAAATTTACAGGCTCAATTGTATCATGTCGATCAGCTTTGCCCAAACCACACAGCTAATCTACAACAATAAGACTTTTGAATGAATAGAATCCGTTTCCCCTCCAAGTAGAACAATTGGTTGCTAATATCAATGAAATACATCGGTGATCTGCAATCCATAATGTTGTGGGGAAAAAAATATCCTGATCCCTCCCCCAGAGTTAGATACAATGTGACCTAGCAAAATGTTTCTCCTTCATTTACTGACAATGGAAACCCGGATGATGATTAGGACACGATGGCATTGCTAGCTTTACCACTTCAGGTCCGGGTCACTCCCCCCCCTTACTCCGCCCAGTCGGGACATCCTTCCCCCCATTCCCAGTCTGGACACTTTTCCCACCTTCCTGGTCCGGACACTTTTCACCCCCCCCCCCCCTCCTACCGCGTGTCCCGGACACCTTTCACCCCTTCCGGCAGTCCGGACCACTTTCACCCCCCTTCCGGTCCGGCTCACACTTTCTCCCCTCTTCAGGTCCCTGGGGACACTCCGTCACCTCCCACCCCCCCCTTCCGGTTCCGGGACACTTTCACCCCCTTCCGGTCCGGGACACCTTTCCACCCCCCTTCCTGTTGCCGGACAATTTCACCCCCTTTTCCGGTCCGGACAACTTTCACCCCCCTTCCGGTCCGGACATCTTTCACCCCCCTTCCGGTCCGGACACTTTCACCCCCCTTTCCGGTCCGGACACTTTTCTCCCCCCTTCCTGGTCCGGACACTTTCTCCCCCCCTTCGGTCCGGACACTTTTCCCCCCTTCCGGTCCGGACACTTTTACCCCCTTCCAGTCCGGGACACTTTTACCACCCCTTCCCAGTCCGGAGAAACTTTTCCACCCTGCCAGTCGCGGACACTTTTCCCCCCTGCCAGTTCCGGACTCTTTTACCCCCCCTTCCTGTCCGGACACTTTCCCCCCATTCTTGTTCCGGACACTTTCCCCCCCCTTCCAGTCGGACACTTTCCCCCCCTTCCAGTTCCGGACACTTTCCCCCCCTTCCAGTCCGGACACTTTCCCCCCTTCCAGTCCGGACACTTTACCCCCCTTCCAGTCCGGACACTTTCCCCCCCTTTCCAGTCCGGACACTTTCCCCCCCCTTCCAGTCCGGACAACTTTTCCCCCCCTTCCAGTCCGGACACTTTCCCCCCCCTTCCAGTCCGGACACTTTCCCCCCCCTTCCATTCCGGACACTTTCCCCCCCTTCCAGTCCCGGACACTTTCCCCCCCTCCAGTCCGGACACTTTCCCCCCCCCTTCCAGTCCGGACACTTTCCCCCCCTTCCTGTCCGGACACTTTCCCCAAACCTTCCAGTCCGGACACTTTCCCCCCCCCGCCCCCCCTCCTGTCCGGACACTTTCACCCCCCCCTTCCAGTCCGGACACTTTCACCCCCTTCCAGTCCGGACCCACTTTCCCCCCCTTCCAGTCCGGACACTTTCACCCCCTTCCAGTCCGGACATCTTTCACCCCTTCCAGTCCGGACACTTTCCCACCTTCCAGTCCGTGGTCACACACTTTCCCCCTTCTGTCCGGACACTTTCCCCCCACCCCCCTTCCTAGTCCGGATCACTTTCACTCCCCTTCCAGTCCGGACACTTTCCCCCCCCCCATTGATCCGGACACTTTCACCCCCTTTCCAGTCCGGCCACACTTTACACCCCCTTCCAGTCCGGACACTTTCACCCCCTTCCTGTCCGGGAACACTTTCAACCCCCTTCCAGTCCGGACACTTTCCCCCCCACTTCCAGTCCAGACACTTTCACCCCCCCTCCAGTCCGGACACTTAAAATCCCAAAACTAGCCGGATCAAGGGCGGACTTAAATATAACCCCCCCTTCCTGTCCGGACACTGTCCCCCCTTCCAGTACCCTATGACACTTTCACCCCCTTTCCGTGTCCGGACCACTTTACCCCCCTTCCAGTCCGACACCTTTCACCCACCTTCCTGTACGGACAACTTTCCCCCCCTTCCTGTCGATCACCGGACACTTTCCACCAACTTCCAGTCCGGACACTTTCAACCCCTTCGTGTCCCAGGGACACTTTCCCCCCCTTCCAGTCCGGACACTTTCACCCCCTTCCCTAGTCCGGACACTTTTACCCGCCTTCGGTCCAGGGCCAATTTTCAGCTTCAGTGCTATCACACTTTTGAATGACAATTGCGCAGTGGCATGCAAACACTGTTATTCATTATTTTTTAGCAATTTTTTGAGGACAAATAAAGCTTAATTTTGGTGGTATTTATTCACTGCTGGGATTTTTTATTTTTTTTTGCTATATAAATTAAAAGTCCAATTTTTTTTTAAAAAAAAGTTGTTTTTCTTATACAGTTTTGCAAATAAATAATCTTTCCGTCATAAAATCTTGGCCAAATGTATTCAGTTATCTTTTAGTAAAAAAAAACCCAAATTAGTTTTTATAACCCTAAAATTATAATTTTTTTAAACATTTTTTTTACATTTTTTATTTTTTTTTTTATATTATTATTTATGTTTTTTTTTTTCCATACCGTCACCCTAGCAGTAGAGTGTCACCATGGTGACCACTTCTGTACTACTTGTGGGGGGTGATGAAGATTTTTTTTTTTTCATTATTCTTTTTTTAACTGATTGCTTTGCACCCATTAAAGGCTGTAAAGAGGAATCATTTCTTCCTTCTCTTGGGCTGCATTCCGCACCCATTGAGAAATACTGTGTGAGCTGTGATTGGTCACAGCTTGTCACATGGTACAATTAGGCTGTTGTGAATGGCCCTGTACCATACGTGATCTCGGTGATCAGTCACAGATTTCACACGTAGTAAGCAATTCGATGTCAGAAGTGACATCTTGTTTACTTACTCTGTATGTGATCACTGATTGGCCAATCAGTGTTCACTCATGATCAGGACCTCAACAGAGAGGTCCGTACAGCGATTGGTGTTCTGCTGTGCTCCACTCCTACCTAGGGGGCGCTCACAGGCAGGGAAGTGGGCGGAAGATGTTTATAAATGCCCCCGCCCCTGCCACCGCTCCCGTCGTATTGGAGTAGACTCACCATCCTTGACCCCCGCAAACCACCAACACCCGGTGGAGGGAATCCAAATGTGGAGAGAGGAGCGGCACCATCTGCATCCATTCTTCGCCTCTTCATCCCCCTGGCTCTCTCTGTCAGGCGGCAAAGATCCGGCTCCTAATGTCCCCGATCCCATGCTGACAGCTCCTCTATTATAGACAGGGGTCTGCAGACCGGCTCAGAGCCAATCACAGAGCCCCTCTTTATACGGGTTAACACCCTTCTTGAAGGTTCCAAAAAGGTCAGCTGACCCCATCCAAGGATAAAAGGCCCCTCATGTGGGGTGGGGGGGGGGGGGGGGGGGGGGGGGGGGGGGGGGGGGGGGGGGGGGACCTTCCAGAATGTGTCCCAGGGGTCAGCTGACTTCTCTTGTCTCCGGGCGGATCACCACCTGTGTCACCTGACCGGGGGATGTTGCCGGGCAGATTTTCTACAGCTGGACAGGGTGTGATCTGACCTCCTGAGGAGAAAGCAGGCGAAGGGGGGCCTTGAAACTGCCCCTACCTCAGATGTCACAAAATCCATGACGTGCGGGGGGCCTAAAACCAGCCTCCCCTTCCTCCATTGTAGTGTAGCCTGTGGTAATGCAGTAATAATACACGGCTCAGCACCTTCCTCAGTCCTTGTGCTGAAAATGATGAGTAAAGTCTTCTCTGATACAGCTTCTAACATACGTATGTGCGTGTGTCTTCCTGAAAATCATGTCTGCCTGTTCAATCCATCTCAATGTGTTGGGCTGACAAACGCTCTAATCCAGGGGTGGGCACAACTGCGGCCCTCCAGTCTGTTGTAGAACTAAATAAGTCCCCATGAGGCATTGCAAAACTGACCAGTATACAAGCATGACTCCCAAAAGGCAGAGGCATGATGGACTTGTAGTTCAACCAACGGCTGGAGGGCCACAGTTGCCCACCCCGCTCTAAGCCATAAGAGGATTCCTTTCATGAGATTCCAGAAGGCCTACAGATCATTGAGTTTTTCTGGGGGGGTTCATCTCTTCTCACAACTCTAAGCATTGTTTTACACTGTGTGGGGGGGGGGTTTTAAAACCGTTGTGGCAATTCAAAGTGGTGCCATTCCACCGTTTTGCCACTGCAGCACGGCACAAATGATCCCCTGTAGAGTTACAGTGCGCCGTACCACCTGCTGAGCGCAAACCATTCAGACTGAATAGGGGCCCATACAAGAGTGATTGTGGCCCGTCTAGTTAAGCGGCTAGGGGCGGCCCTCCACTGACCATTTGACAAAAAACTGCCCGAGAGCCCGGGGTCAGTAGGGGGCCCCCATGATATGTGTTCCCCCTGGTTTACATTTTTCATAGGCTTTTTCTGAGTTTGGGTGAGGACACAGGGGCCCCCATGATCCCCTATTGCCGGGGGGCCCCATGAGTTGTCAGTCCGCCCCTGGTTCAGGGTTTAAACCCCTTGGCCCCTCCCGGCCCTTACGGTTTCAGAAGCTGGGATTGGGATACGGGGCCATCACGCCGGTCATGATCGGGAAATATGAGATCGGGACCTTCCTGTGAGTACCGGACACGTGTGTTGGGAAGAGGGGGCAGGGTGCGCGCTCTCGGCACGTCTATGTTCTTTTTAAAAGAATGCAAATGTGCGGCTGCTCCAGCGTCTTCCTCGGCCCAGACACTCCGGGAGGGGGGGGGGCGTCGCACATTTGCATTCGGCCTGGCACTGAAGAGGTTAATGTGTTGAAGCCAGGTGATGAAGAAGCAACACAATCCCCACTCCCTCGCTGCCTGCCCAAATTGTTCTCTGAACAGCAACCTGAATACAGATTCCTCTTCAGAGGGCGACACGAGACGGGCCCCAGTGACAACGGCCCTGACTGTTATGTAGCGGAATCCTGAGGTTTACACCCCTCGCCTTCCGGGAAACTTTCCACACCCCTTTGTGTGGGACAGAGAGCTTTACTTTGGTGGTATTCAATCACCTCTGGGGGGAGGGGGGGGGGCGTGATAAACAAACTGAAAACAGCTCTATCTGTAAAATTTAAAAAAAAAAAAAGTTTCTGTTATAAAATTTTGTAAACAAGCAATTTTTTTCCTTCACTGATGTGCGACTAATGAAATGAGGCTGCAGTCATGGGCACTGATGAGGAGGCACTGATAGGCAGCACTGATGGGCATTGACAGGTATCACTGATGGGCACTGAAAGGCAAGCACTGACTGGAACGGAAAGGCAGCTCAGATGGGCACTGATAATGTGGCAGTGATATGTGAGATTTTGTCCAATGGCAGACATGCACTCCCTACCTGCAGCATAACCAATGGATGTGCAGATACAGCGGATTACGTTGTTTACCAGCAACCACACAGACTTGCGCTCTGTTCAGTCCATCACCTAGGTGTACAGGCTGAGCAGCTGCCAATGAATGGAGCACCTGGGAACCCAGATGGAACCAGGTATATTGTAGTGGCGTCCCGAGGGCAGGTGCGGGGGGGTTCGTGCCGCATTGCTGACACCGACCGCATGGAGTGACCCCAACCGTTTCCCACTCCACGAAAAAATAAGTTGTAAAGCAAGCGACGATCCCCGCAAGATGGATGGAAATCCTGCAGATTGAGCAATAAACGTAATACCACAGAGACCCCCCCCCCCCAAAAAATCCCCAAAATCGAACCCCTCTAAAAAAAAAAAAACTAACCACCCCATCTAATAGCCCCCCGCCCTCACAACCTACTAGCACCAGGCCCGCCCCCCCCCCCCCCCGGACCCACTTATACCACACACTCCGCTCCGCACACCCGCATCCGTGCAAAAAAAAAAAAATCCCGCCCCCCCGCCAAACGCCCCTAAACCACCAAGACTACCCGCCTCACCCTCTGACTCCCGACACCCCTCACCCAATTCAAATACCAGACCAACCCACGCCCCGTTAGAACACCCCTACCCTCCTCGAAACCCCCCGTATCTGAAACCCGACAAAAGTAACAACCACTACCCCCACACTCCCCCCTAGAACACACACCCTGCCACCCACACCCCAACCCCCCCACCCCCCCAACCCCCCCCACCCCCACCCCCCCCCCCCCCCCCCACCCCCCCCCACCCACTCCCCCCCCCCCCACCCACCCAGCCCCCCACCCACCCCCACCCACCCACCCCGCCCCAAAACCCCCCCCCCCCCCCCCACCCCCCCCCCACCCCCAACCCACCACCAACCCCCCCACATTCCCCCCCCCCCCCACAAACCCCCCACCCCCCCCCCCCATCCCCATCACACCACCACCATCGGAAATATGAGGGGGTGTCACTGTATAATCGCACCGGGTGACACCAACCCGTAGGGACGACCCCGGGATATTTGCATACACACTTGCACAACCGGTCCAACCCCTAGGATGTATGCCATGAAATCCAAGACTGGATCTGAAGCCCTTCCCTGTACCATGGCTGTGTGTTTTGTTGGCAGCTGGTTCCAGACAAGGTTCCCTCTTATTCAGTTTACATGTGCCGACTGAGGACCGTTTACAAATGGCATCATATTACGGCAGGCCGCGCTATCACTGAATTTTATTATTACCTTTTTAAAAATTGTTATCATAAGGAATTTTCTGAAGTGCATAATGCCATACCACAATTAAATGTAGCTCTTGTCACCGGCTAGGAACTGTAACATCTCCCCCCCATCCCTTTAATATTTTTTAAAATACAACCGAACACATAATTTTTTTATTAATTTTTTTTAGATGACACACCGGCTCTGTGGATGGTGAAGGTGGTCACATGGACTCACTTAGTAATTATCGGCATTAAATTAGCTATTGCAAAAAGCCGTGTAAATGATATGTGATTTAGCATAGGGTGGACTGACCGTTTGGAACTTCGGGCACTGCCCTGAGGGCCCCATTGAGTTGTCAATTCGCATCCCTGGTGTTCGGTTTTAAAGGGATGAGGTGGTGACCTTAGCATATACTGCTCAGGTTGGTGTCTTAGGACTGGATAATAGGCAGCCACTTTACTGACCTGCAAACTGGAACATTGCAGATACATTTCATTATTTACATTAACCACTTCCCGTCCGGCCCGCTTGTAGTATAAACGGCCAGACGGTGGCAGTCCAGGCGTCCGCCTTTTTGACTGGGCCGCAGCTCCCTGGGAGCACGTGCAGCACCACGATCCGGTGCCTTGCTGTGTCCTCCGGACACAGTGGAACACTGATCATCGTAACGAGGACATCTGTCGAGGTCCCGATCATGTTTTTTTTATCACTGATTGGCCAATCATTGATCACATGAAGAGTATAAGCAAAGATGTTACTTCTGACATCATTGCTTACTACGTGTGAAATTCCTGTGAATGATCACAGAGGTCACATGGTACAGGGCTATTCACAACAGCCTTGTAAGCATGTGACAAGCTGTGTACCAATCACAGCTCACACAGTATTTCACAATGGCTGCAAGAAAAGCAGCCAGAGAGAAAGGAGAAAGGATTGCTTTTACAGCCTTTATGGGTGTAAAGCAAAAAACAGTGTAAAAAAAAAAAAAATCTTCATCAACCCCCCACAAGTAGTACAGTGTCACCATGGTGACACCAACTGCTAGGGTGACAGTATGTAAAAAAAAACAAAACAAAAAAACATAAATAATAATATAAAAAATTAAATAAAAATGTAAACATGTTTTTTTAACCATTTCAATACCGGCAATTTTACACTTTCAAAAAAAATAACATAAAACAGTTTTCCTCCCGAGGCAGCCAGTTTTCAACGTTTCAGCGCTCTCACAAACTTTTTTTTTTTTTTTTTTTTTTTTTTTTTTTTTTTTTTTGAATAACAATTCAAACCCAATTGTACCCATTGTACCCAAACTAAAAATTTTATCATTTTCTTCACACAACTAGAGCTTTCTTTTGGTGGTATTTAATCACCGCCGGGGTTTTTATTTAATATATAAATATAATCTTGTATCTGTGTTCAAATAAAGTAGTCTACCTCCTGGTTTTACTTCAAGACTGGTGGCGTCTAGTCTTGTATGGTCAGCGGTGGTTCTGTGGTCGGTGTACGGAAGGACGGGGAAGCGGTATTCTAACGGAAGTATCAAGCGCAGTCTGGTCGTTCCGCTACAAAAAACGAGATATACATTTTTTTTTGGACTTTTTTTTTCTTTTTCACATGTATTTCTTTGCTGGAGTACTCAAGCACAAATTATTTGTTGTGGACTTTATTATAATTATATATTTTCTGCGCTGTGTGTTTATTCATAATTATATGTGATGATGTTTTTTGCACAGCAGCATTGTTTAGTAGAATTTGATCTACATATAACTTTTCACATATTGTTTTTAAACACATAGTACCCCCCTTGGAAGAAAAATATATTTTAAAAATATTTTTAAAATATATTGACATATATTTGACATACTTCAATTTTGGCCACAATCAATACATTTCAAAATGTATTTCAATATATATATATATAAATACTATAATATATATATATACACACACACACACTGTATGTTGAAATGCATTTTTTTATATATTACCAAAATTTCTGAAAGCTATTTTTAAAAATATTTTTTTTATATATTCTTCAGATTTTTTTTTAACATATAAAAAAAGTCATTTTAACAAAATAGTTTTTACATATATACAGGTGTAACCTCGATTTAAGAACGCCTCTGTTGACGTGATTTTTGATTTATGAATGAAAATTCATTGAAAAATAATGCCTCGGTTTACAAATTGTTTACGAATTGTTTTCGGAATACGAAGTGTCTGTCGGTGCCAATTTTTAAATGCAATTGCTGGCTTTTTTTTTTTCTTCACTGTAGCTCACAGAAATTAGCTGTTACTTTTCCTGGAGCTAAAGGAAATTTTTTTTTCTTTTATCTCAGGAAAGAAACTAAAAAGGAAACATTATTTCTTTTAACTCCGGGAAAGAAACTACTAAAAAGGAAACTTTCTTTCTTTTAGCTGGGGGAAAGTGACAGCTGATTCTCTGAGCTATAATGGAAAAAAAAAAAAGCCGGGTAATTACATTTATAAAAACTGGCAAACTGACCTATAGAGACAGCGACTTTTTTAAAAAACTTTTTTTATAACCCTCTGGAAACAGATTGATTGGTTTTCAATGCATTCCAATGGGAAACCGCATTTCGGTTTACGAATTTTTTCACAATACGAAACATCCCGGAGAACGCATTAAATTCGTAAATTGAGGTAAGCCTGTATTTGTAAATGCATTCCAAAAATGTAGATTGAATGCATTTTTAAAGATATACAGTATATTTGAGAATGTATTTTTAAAATTATTTTTCAATATATTTAATGTAATTATTACATATAAAAAAAACGCATTTCAACATACCAGTATATAATTATATATATAGAATATGGTTAAAATTGTAGTTTTTCAAATATATGTCAATATATTTGGGAAGAATATTTTTAAAATATATTTAAAATATATTTTTCATCCATGTTGGTATCGCGGATGATTTGGTGTATTTTCTATGTATGCAAATGCACATGTAGATCCCTCACAGCATGTACAGTCAGGTCCATAAATATTGGGACATGGACACAATTCTAACATTTGTGGCTCTATACACCGCAATGGATTTGAAATGAAACAAACAAGATGTGCTTTAACTGCAGACTGTCAGCTTTAATTTGAGGGTATTTACATCCAAATCAGGTGAACGGTGTAGGAATTACAACAATTTTGCATATGTGCCTCCCACTTGTTAAGGGACCAAAAGTAATGGGACAATTGGCTTCTCAGCTGTTCCATGGCCAGGTGTGTGTTATTCCCTCATTATCCGAATTACAATGAGCAGATAAAAGGTCCAGAGTTCATTTCAAGTGTGCTATTTGCATTTGGAAATTCTGTTGCTGTCAACTTTCAAGATGAGATCCAAAGACCTGTCACTATCAGTGAAGCCATCATTAGGCTGAAAAAAACAAAACAAACCCATCAGAGAGATAGCAAAAACATTAGGCGTGGCCAAAACAACTGTTTGGAACATTCTTAAAAAGAAGGAACGCACCGGTGAGCTCAGCAACACCAAAAGACCCGGAAGACCACAGAAAAACAACTGTGGTGGATGAGCGAAGAATCTTTCCCTGGTGAAGAAAACACCCTTCACAACAGTTGGCCAGATCAAGAACACTCTCCAGGAGGTAGGTGTATGTGTGTCAAAGTCACCAATCAGAGAAGACTTCACCACAGTGAATACAGAGGGTTCACCACAAGATGGAAACCATTGGTGAGCCTCAAAAACAGGAAGGCCAGATTAGAGTTGCCAAACGACATGTAAAAAAGCCTTCACAGTTCTGGAACAACATCCTATGGACAGATGAGACCGACATCAACTTGTACCAGAGTGATGGGAAGAGAAGAGTATGGAGAAGGAACTGCTCATGGTCCTAAGCACACCACCTCATCAGTGAAGCATGGTGGTGGTAGTGTCATGGCGGGGGCATGTATGGCTGCCAATTTGGAACTGCTTCTCTTGTATTTATTGATGATGTGACTGCTGACAGAAGCAGCCGGATGAATTGTGAAGTGTTTCGGGAATATTATCTGCTCATCTTCAGCCAAATGCTTCAAAACTCATTGGACGCTTCACAGTGCAGTCGGGACATTGAACCCAAAGCATACTGCATAAAAGACACCAAAGAGTTTTTGGTCCGGGAAAGAAGTGGAATGGTTCTGCAATGGCCAAGTCCATCACCTGACTGGTATCCGATGGAGCAGTTCACTTGAGCTGGAAGACAAAACTGAAGGGAAAATGCCCCAAGAACTAGCAGGAAAACTGTAGACAGTTGCAGTAGAGGCCTGGCAGCGCTTCATCTACAGGGATGGACAACCCAGCGTTGTCTGGGGATTTCTAATGCGTTCCAGACCTTCAGGCTGTCATTTGACTGCAACAGGAGTTTGCAACCAAGTCATTTAAAAGTGGAAAGGTTGATTTACTATTATTTATTCAGTCCCATTACTTTTGGTCCCTAAATCAAGTGGGAAGGCACATATTGCAAACTGTTGTAATTCCTACTTACACCCTTCACCTGGATTTTGGATGTAAATACCCTCAAATTAAAGCTGACAGTCTGCAGTTAAAGCACATCGTGTTCGATTCATTGCTAATCCATTGTGGTGGGTGTATAGAGCCAAAAATGTTTAGAATTGTGGTCCATTGTCCCAATATTTATTGGGACCCTGACTGTAAAATGGTGATTGCAGCACACATGTGAAGTATTCACCAGAGTGAGAGCAGTAATTCTAGCACCAGGCCTCCTGTGTAACTGCTAAACTGCTTAACTAGAGAATGAGCGAAATCCGAACCAAGGCGAAACGGAATTCTGATTCGAATTTCAGGAAAATTATGCGATTCGCAGGCGAATTTTTCCCGATCAGCCGGCCAAAAGTGTCCCTTGCTGAGAGCTCTGCTATTTCTGACTTTTCTAGGACAGTTCCTTCACCATGGTAACAGCGGTTGAAAACATTGTATCTATTAGTTTCCATTTTAGTTTATCAGATGTTTCAACCGCTGTACACTTGTGAAGATGCTGTCAGAGAAACTGTCTGGAAATAGAGGAACTCTGCACATAACACTTGTTGCCGGATTGGAATTATTCTGATTTTCATCCTTCTTCTTCTTCTTCTTCTTCTTTCTTCATCCTCTATCCTCATCCTCTTCTTCTTCAGAGGATGAGGATGGGAAGATGAAGAAGTAGAAGGAATAGATGCTAAGGATGAAAATAAGAGTAAATTCCAAGCCGGCAAAAAGTGTATCTGCAGAGATCCTCTAAGTGTATTTTGGCAGAATTGGTCATGTATGGAAAAAAATAGATACAATGTTGAAACCGCTGTATGGAGTGAATGTCCAGAAACTGTCAGAAATAGACAGAAACTGTCACAGAACTGTCCTTCTTCTCATCCCTTCCTTCTCCTTCTTTCTCATTCCTTCTTCTCATCCTTTCGCCTTCTTCTCATTCCTTCTCCATGTCGTTTCTCATCCTTCTCCTTCTTCTCATCCTTCTCCTTCTTCTCAATCCTTCTCCTTCTTTCATCCTTCTCATCTTCCTCTCATCCTTCTTCTCATCCTTCTCCTTCTTCTCATCCTTTCCTTCTGCTTCATCCTTCTCCTTTCTTCTCATCCTTCTCCTTCTTCTCATCCTTCTCCTTCTTCTCATCCTTCTCCTTCTTCTCATCCTTCTCCTCCTTCTTCTATCCTACTCCTACTTCTCATCTGCCTTCGTCGCATCCTTCTTCTCATCCTTCTTCTTCGCAATTCCCTTCTTCTTCTCATCCTTTTCTCATCCTTCTCCTTCTACTCATATCCTTCTCCTTCTCCAGTCTTCCATCCTTCGCCTTCTCCTTTCTTCTCATCCTTCTTCTTCTCCTGCTCCTTCTCTCATCCTTCTCCTTCTCCTTCTCTCATCCGTCTCCTATCTCCTATCTCTCATCCTTCTCCTTCTCCTTCTTCTCATCCTCCTTCCTTCTCCTCTCTCCTTCTCCTTTCTTCTCATCCTTCTCCTCTCCTTCTCCTTCCCCCCAGGGCTTTTAAATTAAAAGGGACAGGTTCTGCACTAATTTAAAGGCCTCTGAAGCCTAAAACAAATTTTTTCCGGAATTCGCCGAATCAGCCGAACAAATTTTTTGAATACTTCGCTCATCTCTACGCAAACCTATAAAGGTTTTTAAAAAACTTTTGCCTATGGGGAAATTTTTTGGATTGTAGTCTGGTGCGTTCCCCGGGCGAACACAATTTTAAAATGTGCCAGTTAGGGACATTTAAACCCCGTAACACCTCTTTTTTTGTTTTACAAAAAAAAAAAGGGGATTATACTGTGTTCACTAAAAGGTATCAAGTTATTTTGGGCCCGAAATGTTATTGATAAACTGCGAACCCCAAAAAAATTGCAACAACTGTTTTTATTCTCCCAAGGTCACTGCTTAAAAAAACAATCCATAATGTTTTTGGGGGTTTTAATCATTTTTCAAAATAAAAAAAAGGGGATTTTCTACTTGAGGAGATAAAATCAGAATTGGCCGGAATGGGAAATGTTACCTGTCATAGGGGGGTGGTGCCAAACCCGACAGACCACCTCAGGTGAGTGAAAATGGGAAATCCTTTGGGGTAATATTTTAAAGTTGTTTTTGTCACTTGCTACTAAAAGGGACGGGGTCTCCTCATGGGGGGGTTTGGGGAAAACCTGGGAACCTACCCTGTAAAAAAATTTAAAATAAGAGAATTCAGGAAAAAATCGCTTACCCCTGACGGGCCGTCCCCAAACGCCAAGGGGCGGATACGACGAATGTTAAAAAAGATAATCTAAAAGGGGGAAAAAATGGGCAATCTTGTGAGGCTGACGATGACCCCATTCTACTTTTAAGAAGCACTAACAGGGATTTTGGCCTGCGGTTTTTATGTTTTTTTTTTTAAAGGGGATTGTACGTGTTTTTTTTCTTTTTACGCAAAATGTGACAGGGGCTTCCCCCGAAGGGCCCCGGGGCGATAAACA